>QNUK01000469.1:500000-537453 GCA_013621035.1 Clarias magur | reverse complement strand
TCCCTCCCTCCCTCCCTCCTTCCATGTTCCCTCGTGCGCTCACTCTGTCTCTCTCGCTCTCTCGCTCATTTTCACTCACTCCCTCTCTCTTTCTCTCGCTAGTGCCCTCCCTCTCACTATTCTCTCGAAGTCCCTCCTTCGTTCTCTGCTCCAATCTCCAGTAGAGTGAGAGAGGGTGATAGAGAGAGAGAGAGAGAGAGAGAGAGAGAATGAGAGGAATAACGTTAGACGACAGGGGAAATTCCAAACTTTTTTTTTTTCAGGGAAACTTGAAAGAAAGAAAGGAAGAACAAAACCCGACAAGAACGGCTTCTTTCCTCATGCTCTTTTCTCTCTTTTAAACATCCTTCTGCTTTCTTTCTTTCTGTTTTTTTTTTATTTTCCTCTGTCTGTCCCCGTTCTCCCGTCTCTCTCTCTCTCTCTCTGCGTCTTTCCCTCCGGCGCTAGCGGGCCTCCCTGCAATAACTGGTGTCAGCTGTGGAAGAAAACGGAGAGATGATTTTTGCCCGGTCGTTTCTGTCTGTTCATCAGAGAGAGAGGGAGAGAGAGAGAGAGAGGGAGAGGATCCCATGTGGGGAAAGAGAAAGAGAGAAAGGGATGAATTAATGAATGGGATGGGTAGGAAGGAAAGAAGACAAGAAATGCAGGAACGACGACAGCCGAAGCATTTTTTTAGTTTATCCTCTCCTCTTTTTCTTTTTTCTTTTTCTTTCAACGTGTGTGTGTTTTTTTTTTTCTTCTACCTGCTGTTCGGCTGTTCTTCAACCTCCGGCGTGAATCTGCAGCACCAGCACACGTGACACATGGGGTGAGAGACAGTGTGTGAGTGTGTGTGTGCTTTATTTCATGCTAGCGAGAAGAAAGACATCAGATGTAATCAACCAGTTTTTGTATTTTATTGCATGGTAGAGGCCCGGTTGTCTCTCTCTCTCTCTCTCTCTCTCTCTCTCTATCACTCACACACATTGAGTGTCTCAATTAAATCTAACACTTACTGGTATTCAATGCATATCTTTTGTCTTTCATGTGCTTGTAATTATCGTTGTAATCGTTCCTCGTTGCCTGGAATCGGATTTAAATTTCCCTCCATTTTTCCTTTGCTTAGTGTACACCCTCTCTCTCTCTCTCTCCCTCTCTCTACATCTTACTTTACACCCCAGGTCTTCCTCACAGTCACATTCTCCTCTCTCTCTATCTCTCTCTCTCTCCGTCTCTCTCTCTCTCTCTCCGTCTCTCTCTCTCTCTCTCCGCTCCAGACAGTGGTCAGACATCAGCTGTCTGATCGCGCTCTTTCCTTTCTGTCCCCTTCTCTGTCCTTTGTTTCTTCCTGATTGTCTGTCTGTCCTTTCTCTGATCCAATAATGCCAAAGCCTGAGGGAATTACCTTCCATCTCCATCCCTTCCTCTACCTTTCTGTCTCCCTCTCGCTCTTTCTCTCTATCAGACATGCAGCGACTGCGGCACCCAGGCGCTCAGTAAGTCGTAAGTCGTTTCTCTTCTCTTGCTCGGCGTGTTGTGAGTGTAACCTGCAGCTTTTGGTTCAAGACTGATCCTCCATGCGTGAGATGCACAAGGCTGTGATTTACAATGTGACTGTGTGTGTGTGTGTATGTGTGTGAGAGAGAGATATAGAAATGGTCTTTCTGTTCATCACAGTTTCTCTTTGAGTAAGGCAAAATGCATAACTAATTAAACATCATGGTGTGTGTGTGGTACATTCTGTATGCATTATGTTATTGTGTCTCCATACAAGTGTGTGAATCTCTTCATTAGTGTTCCAGTGTGTGTGTGTGTGTGTGTGTGTGTGTGTGTGTGTGTGTGTGTGTGTGTGTGTGTGGCCGGCACGCGGTGTCTGTGTGTGGCGCCGCTCCTCCACGCATGTGTGTGTGTGTGTGCGTGATGGCTGCATGTCTTTGTGCGCTACTTGATCTCGGTGTGTGTAAGAGTCGACTATTAGTCTACGCTGCAGAATCGAGAGACAACAAAGCGTAGAGTATTAAAAAATAAATAATGATAATCAAATAAAAACAAAGGAAGAAATAAAGGATAAAGGGAGGAGGATTGAAGCATGGATGGACGGCACACAGGAATGGCGGCCCCTCTCGCTTTCTCTTTCTGCACCTCTCTTCCTCTTTTTTCTGACCGGACTGTGCCTCTCTTCTTCCCTGAGACCCTAACTTGTGACGTTGTGTCTCGAGGTCCACGGGTTGGGTTCTCGGGAGCTGTGAGGGGCGCCTGAGCATCGAACTGGACCAGAGAGAGACGGAACGTGGGCTGAACCGAGGGTGAAAGGTTTGCTGGGGGTAAAATAGATGCAAAAGGCTTTTCGGGTCCGGAAATGTCGGCCTTAGTGTCATATGATAGAGAGAGCGAGAGAGAGAAAGGGGGGGAACGGTTGTTGAGTTTGGCCCAAACATAGCTTCGAATGTGAGTCAGGAGCCTGAAATGGCGAGTGTGTGTGTGTGTGTGTGTGTGTGTGTGTGTGTGTGTGTGTGTAAGTAACAGCATCTGTAACAACCTAGGTCCACACCCAGATCTGCGCGTGCGCATCTGTAGAAATGTCTCTGCGATATCTATATATGTGTGTGTGTGTGTGTGTGTATGCATGTAATATACATGTAATATATACATAAATATGATATTCATACATATTATTTATATTAGGGAGGTAAAATGATAAGATGGATTTATTCAAGTGTGTGTGTGTGTTCTGCTGTCCTGAGAGCAGCACAACGTACTGTTGAGAGCGTGATCCTGATGGCTCGGTACATCTGTGTTTGACCTCACAATACCTTTCAGCAAGTGTATGTGTGTGTGTGTGTGTATGTGTGTATGTGTGTGTGTATTGAAAATCTCACATCAGTGTTTCTTTGTACATTGCTGCTGTTAAAAATGACACTTTTGGCTTGTTTTTCCCTACCTAATATCTATGTAATGTGTGTGTGTGTGTGTGTGTGTGTGTTAAAACAAACCAAATTCTCTCATAATGAAACTCTGCGAATTGTTTCCTTAATTATGACCATCTTTAAACTTTATACAGTCCCATGTGAGACATGAAGACATTGTCTTACCAAAGTCACTCCAGTAGAAATGTCCAACTCTGGAGGACAAAATGTCTCTGTTCAGGTTTCAGTTCCACACCGTCATCTATCTGACGAAGTCGTTCCTGCTGGACATACAGTATTATGCACAATAAGAGTCTTGTTCATAGCTTACTTTTTTACTGACAGAAATAGTGTACAAAAAATGTTTATCATAAATATTTATAAACAAAATGTATCCTTTTGGATTTGTATTTATTTATTTATTTATTCCCATGTCTAATCTAATCGCTTTTTTATGCAACAGATGCGAACAACCTTAGGTACACCTTTAATGATCATAAAAGACTTAATGTTTTTCCATTTACAGATAGCTACGGTATGTTGCGTGGTAAAACTGTTCGAGAAAAAGCTGCCGGCTGCCATGATGCGCATGTACTGATGCGGTTGAGCGTATCGACGTATCAGCGTGCTCGGAGTCGAGGCAGCATGGCGCCTTTCATGTGCCTGTCCCTGCGTGTGCATGTGATTCACGGGCCTGCTGCGTAAGATGGAGTTCTGTCGCCACGGCTCGGTTCCAAACGACACCGTTTCTTCCTGTCTAGTGCCCTACGGCGCATGCTCCCTTCGGCGGAAAACTTCTTTTGAGTCAGAAAGGGAGTGAATGAAACACAGCCACTAAGGCTGCCTTGTCTTGTCTTCATAAAGTACTGTACAGGACATGTGTTATTACAGCAAACTATAAAATTTAATACCCTACTACTACTACTACTACTACTACTAACTTGTTCTACTACTAATATTATTTTAATTCAATTTTATACTTACCATCCACGTTGCCAAGGCAGCACTTTTGTCAAAGCAGCTTTTTCTTGTTGTCTCAAGGCATCTTTTATTCAATAGCATAAAAAAAAAGCATAATAATGCACCTTTTCCGAGGAGGTACATTCTCAAACTTGTAGCTGGAATATTTAATTACAGTGCTAATCTTAGTAATTATGCTTCTCATCCCACTCATTAGTTAAGTAGATGAGAAATGGGGAAATTATTTTTAGCTCCCAGCGTTTTGATCTCGAATATTGGTCACTATGCAATATTCTGGATATTACTGGATGTTACCGTTACTGATATAACATGTATCATTTGTCTGTGTGCGTGTGTGTGTGTGTGTGTGTGTGCGTGAGAGAGTGAGTGTATGCATGAATGCGGATCTTTCCATCGCCCTACTTTACTACAAGGAGAATAGAATAGTACAATGGGTCATGACAGCAAGAGATGATATAGTATAGAGACTTAGGGAAGAATGCTACAGCACAAATATCTCCATAACAGTGGAGTGCAGTATATATGCTCTAGTATATGTGTGAGATTAATGAGTGTATGCAGACGGTGTGTGTGTTTTGTACATATATGCTTGTGTGTATGAGAGAGAGAGAGAGAGAGAGAGAGAGAGAGAGAGAGAGAGAGCAGTACAGTAGAGTAGAGTTGGAGTGTGGGAGAGCTGTCTCCATTGTTCTAGTGATTGTCCTCTTCCTCAGCCTGAATCGAAACTCTAATACACTGGATCAGTATGTGTGTGTGTGTGTGTATGTGTGTGTGTGTGTGTGTATGTGGGGGGTGGGGTTGTCCTTCGCTTTGGGTATAAGTATTGAACACAGTACAGCCACAGACTGTGTCCTGATTCTAGTTTTCAAGGCATCAGCATTTAAAGCCATACCTCTCTCTCTCTCTCTCTCTCTCTCTCTCTCTCTGTTCGAGTGAGTATTTGGTCTGCAGTCCCACCCTGGACTGGAAACGCCCAGATTTTACCGCAGCACCGAACTGTCTCACACTCCACCAGAATCCCATTACACACACTCTTCCATAAGTTGTATGATTTCGGGTGTTGCACATGGTCCAATACACACACACACATACACCACCCTGACTCACACACCTGAAAGAATTGGTTTAGTGGCTTGGTGTGTGTGTGTGCATGTGCATGTGCGTGTGCGTGTGTGTTGGTGTGTGATGTCATTATTGTAAAATGTTTTACACTAGTTTAACTGCATGTTTCAGAGTACATCCTGATGAGCAGAAGTTTGAGGAGTAAGAGAAAAATATAAATAAGCCATGACCCTTACAGTACAGTTTCTATCATCTGCTCCATTTGGATGTACAGTATGGCATTAAGCAAAATGATGGAATATTATCTGTGCATGGATATACATAGAAATAATGCTGTTTCAATTATATAATGCGTATGTGATAGATAGATAGATAGATAGATAGATAAATAGATAGATAGATAGATAGATAGATAGATAGATAGATAGATAGATACCTTAGAGATAAAATAATATTTTTTACATATATATATATATATTTCTGTACTCCTGGATATCAATTCTTGTTGTGCAAGTTATTATTAGGACAGTTTCTAGCTTGCTAACTAAAGTTTCACTAATAGAAGATTTTTGGTGCATTAGCTTAGCGTTAGCGATATTCTCCCTGGAGTTTTTCAAGAGCAATTGAATTACAGCAAAAAAAAAAATAAAATATGCAAATGCAAATCTGGCACAAAGTATGAAACACCAAAACTTTTTTTTTCCGCCCGAATGATTTTCTAATATGTAACCATTGCTGAGCAGATCTACCCATGAATGTGCACATTACTGCGATCATTTTTTAATTATTTCCTGTAACATTATTCCGAATATTCACCAGCAGAAATTATATGAAGAGGTTTTTTTTTTTTTCCAGTGCACAACAAACCCTGCATATAAACATTAAACGCGTCTCATTTTTTGTTCTTGCCGTTTTGTTCTTGCCATTGAAAAAAAAAAAAAAAAAAAACAGTGAGGCAAAAAAAAAAAAAATGGCGGGAAAGTGGACGGTGAGTCACACAGCGGATTGCGTGGAAGTTTGGAGTAAGGATCTAGCAGAGGTATACCTCAGAGCCACCTTGGAAAGGAGCGAAAACGGCCACAAAGAGACAGACAGCCATGCTGAGCTTGTTGTGGAGTGACGTACGTGAGTTGTGGTGTTTATTTCTGCCCTTGCTGTGTACAAGATGAGATGTGTTTGAGTGGGTGGAACCCTACTCGACAAAATATCGCTGGAAATATCCCGGACTGTGGTAGCAGTTTGAACTATTTAATCCTCACATTCGTTCGCATTCTTTTCATTTCTCGCTCGCTCCCTCCCTCCTTCCCTCCCTCTCTCGTGCTCGTTCCCTCGTTCTCTTTCTCTCTCCCTGTCCTCAAATGGCTTTTGCCCTACTTTACAGAGCGGAGCTGAGACGAGCCAGCCTCTACAGGCATAACTGCCAGACAAACACCCTGCAAGCCCTGCTGTGTGCGCGTGGGCGTGCGAACAATAGAATAACTGGGTAGAATAAATATGGCAGGTTATCTTAATAGACACCTGGAATATTTTCAACAGCATGGTCTCGGGAGTGGAAGCAGTGAACATCCCACGAGCCGGTGCTCGAGAAATCAATATGTCAGCTGTAGTCTTCATGTAAATTTCATCTCTGTGAACAGTTTCGGGTTTTCAGGGTGGAAGGGGAAGGAGAATTCACAGAACGTTAACTCGATCTTATGGATTTTTAATACATCATAGTATTAACTTTGCCGTCTTGGAGAAGAAGAAGTGGTATACAGTACAACACTGCAGAGACGGAGCAATTAGGGTAATCTCTGATGGGTTCCTGCGTCATGCTTATGCTTGAAAATGGTGATTTTAATACCAGCGTAGTACTAGTATCAGGTTTCCAACTGCCTTCTCAAGGTATAGCACTATATCATGTCCTGTACAGTATATGCCTTTTCCTTGTTTAGTGCTATTTCTGTCTCCTGGGATATATATTCCTAAATCTCGTTTGAATAATATGATCGTTATTTGTACCATTACTGCTATTGTTACAACTGCAGCAAAAACACGAAGAAGAGAGAAATAAAGGCAAACTACATATACACCTCAACACTTGAACTTTTTTTTGTGTGATTTTCTTGTTTGTCTCCTTTTTCCATTGTTGTCGTTTTATTTTGCAAACCCGAAGTCAGTAAAGTTACCATATAAAGTTATTCCCCTGTCTAGGTTAATTATTTTTTGCAAAAAGTGCATTCTGTGTTTCTTCAAATTTTGCACCAGATAAAGGGGTTCAGTAATGTCATTCTTACAGTATGATATCAAACAATGAAACTTCCCTACAAAACATTTCTACAAATATTGGGCGGAACGATGGCGTCTGCTATGCAGAGGTACACGTGTATAGTGCTTTGCTAACATTTTTCTTGTCTTTTGCAGCCTCTCTCGCTCTCTGTCTCTTTCTTTCTCTTTTACTCTGTCACTTTCTTTATAACTCTCTCTCTCTCTCTCTCTCTCTCTTTCACCCCTCTGGCTTTTAATGTGTCAGACTGAGCGTCCCAGGAGGCAGCATGGCCTCCATGGTCCAGAAAAGAGCGGGACTGGTCAAAGCCCACCTGTTCAGCATTTACAAAGAAGGAACAAAGAATGACAAGTCTATAGTATGTTAAATCTCCAGAACCTTATTAAAGGAACCCTTTTTTTTCCTTTTCATGGCAGTAGAGTAACTCCACTCTGTTCTTTCTGAAGCATCTGCGAATTTGAAAAAAAAAAAAAAAACAATCTATGGTCAAGTCATTTAAAAAGTGCTTGCATTACTTAATCTTTGCTATACGCACTTTGCTAAAATCATTCCATACTTTGATCTGAACTGTTTAAATCATCTTCTTTCTCACCGTTTCCCAGCTGTGAGCTCCAAAAAGGGTTTCCTCACTCATTCGTTTTCTCTCTCTCTCTCTCTCTCTCTCTCTCTTTGCCCCCCTCCATCCAATCCTCTCCGTCAGCGAAAGTCCTTTCATAATGAATGGCAAGGTACGATAATAGTCTTGCCGTTTCCATAGAAACCAGACAGTAGCCCTGTGTGTATGGCATACCCCCCTGTTTTTTTTTTTTTCTTTCTTCTTTTTTCAAGGGGGCAAATGATAGTGGAATGTGAGTCGAAACACCTCTCTCTCTCTCTCTCTCTCTCTCTGTCCCTCCTTCTTACTGCATGCACTCGTTGCACTGTATTCCCTTTCCCCTTCAGCCTCTCCCTCTTAACTCGTTGCTCGTTCCCTTTTCTGTATTTGACTTTTGGGGATTTTCTGAAGTTGCCATAAAATAAAGTATAAACTGAACTGACTAATGGGATTTACACAACCTCAAGAAGTTCAGGAAAGAAAGAAAAAAAGTGTCTGTGTTTTTTTTTTCTTTTCATGGAATTCGCATTGATAGAAAGTAAAATCTTTAGATCATTATCAACCACTACAATCAGCTCAATTGTTCAGTGATTTATTAATGTATTAATTAATGATTAATTAAATGTATGGACCATTCCTTAATGATAAATTTATCATATACATTAACATCCAGCTGGTAGCTCATTACTAAAGCATGTGGCTTGCAGTATCATTACACATCATTTACATTATGAATGGTGTGTTTGGGAACAATCTACTGTAGGCTAACACAAATTATAGTGGAAGTTCAGCAAATTTGAGGCCTTTTTTGTATTTTGATTTTTGATTTTTCCTGACACAGTAATTGAGCCATAACAAATATTTATATATTAACCAACGTCATATTTCATACTCTTGTGTTTAAATGGATCAATACCCTGAGACTTTGATCATGTTATCTAAAACCAAGTTTTTAGATCTGACTTTGAATTACATTTTAAAATATAATCACAGGAGCTTAAAATGTCCCACATGTCTTGAACTCACCAATAGCTCTTTAGACTTTTGCAGTATAGTTATCAGTTTTATTATTCATTATGTAAATCCATTTAGTTTTAGAACACTAGATACAATTATGGTTCATACCAGAGCTGTAACGTGTATGTGAAATGTATTGTGTTAGGGAATAATTCACAGTTTTATGCAGAAGTAGGTTATCATGATGATACTTCACAAATTGTCATCACACATAGCTCAGCCAGTTAGTTGGTAAACTAAACTGCACTTTATTATTCTGTTATGAGCTAAGAATTAGTCTCATCTCATCTCATCGTCTATACCGCTTTTGTGCCTTATACAGGGTTGCGGGGGGCCTGGAGGTTACCCCTGGAGACTTAGGGCATGAGGCTGGGTATACAGTGGACATCGCAGGCTAAGGATTAGTGCATGTATTAGTTAATTGCTATGAAAGCATTAATTCAGTATGATAATATGCTGATTTCTGGACCTTACTATTAAGCATTACCATTGATTAATGATGCGTCAAGTTTCTTAAACTTTCCAGCTAAATAACATAATTAGCACCTGGACCTGTGCCGTCCCACGATTGCAAATGAAGAAGAATTTCCACAAAGTTTGGGAAAAGTTTAAGAATGGTTTATAGTTTAGCCTCAGCTCTAATTTTAATGTACACTCACTAGTCAGTTAACACAAATATCAAACCACATGACAGCAACTCAATGCATTTAGGCATGTAGACATGGTTCAAGACTTTCCATTTTTTACAGAATTTGGCGAACACCCTTATTCTGACATCCTTACATTTTATATCATGATGCTTCTAAATAATTGAGGGTGAAGGGCCTTGCTCAAGAGCCCAACAGTGGCAACCATGTCTGGGGTTTACAGAGAATGGTCTGAAAAAGATTAAATATGCACTTCTTTGGATGAAAACGTCTTTTGATATGAACAGTAACTCAAATAACTCAAGCAACTCTATGAATACACAACTTGTCGAACCTTGAAGCAGATTGGCCACAGCAGCATTAAACCACACCAGGTGCCACTCTTGTCAGCTAAGAACAAGAACCTGAAGCTACAGCTCACATGGGATCACCAAAGAAAAAGTTGCCTGGTCTGATGAGTCTCAATTTCTGCTCCAACATTCAGATGGTAGGGTTTGAATTTCCCATAAATAACATGAAAGCATGGCTCCATCCTGGCTTGTATCAAGGGTTTAAGCTGATGGTGGTACAATGGTGTGGAGGATATTTTCTTGACACACTTCGGGCACTTTAGTACCAGTTGAGCATTGCCTGAGTATTGTTACTGACCATGTCCAACATTTTATGGTCATAAATGGTCACAGGACAGTGTGCCATGTCACAAAGATAAAATCATCTCAAACTGTGCTCAAATGCCCTCCACAGTCACCAGATCCCAATCCAATAGAGCACCTTTGGGATGTGGTGGAACTTTATGGCATTATGGACGTGCAGTCGACAAATCGGCTGCAACTGCATGATACTATCAATATGGGCCACGATCTCGAGGGAATATTTCCAGCACATTGAATCTATGCCAGGAAGAATCAAGGCAGCTCGGAAGGCAAAAGGGGTCCAACCCAGAACTAGCAAGGTGTACCTAATCACGTGGCTGGTGAGTGTACATTGAATTGATCTACATAAAATACATTAGAAATTGGAATTAAACATCCTGATTCACACTGAATTCACATGAACTCTGAGACTGATTAACCAGTTTACCTATTAATTACGTTATTTAATAATAAATAAAAATAAATTAGAGTGCTCATCCTTGGCAATATAGTTACATCATTACTAATTTGTAAGAATTAGTCATGATCGCAACAAAAGTAAATAAAAAGGAAAAGCCATTTAATTTTTTTAATAATTTAAGTTGATTTCATTTAATTAAGTCCAACAAAATAATTTGTGTTCATTGGAATTCCAAAAAAAAAAAAATCTAATTAAATAAGTTATTAATTTGACCAGGCACATTCGCTAAGCTGAGCTTAGTTTATCATCAAATGATTCAAATGCTTTGAAAACAGTGCCAGTATATGCCTAGTCAAGGCTAAATAAGATGACATTTTTTTCATCATATTTGATCTTTCCAACATTCTTGCTCTAAACATCTCTTTATTTAGCAGTTTGTTTGCAGTGGAATTTTCATTCCATGCTAATGAAAGCTTTCATAAAAGCACATTTCTAAGCGTATGCATGAGCCATGTCATTAAAAAAGGGACTCATAGTTATGACTTGGGCTAAGAGATCACATATTCTATGAGGCAAGTCAAATACAAACCTTAAAAGTGCAGCAAAAATTGAGAAAGGAATCCTTTTATTATTATTGGAGTCAAGACATTGTTTCAGCACTGGAACATTTGCATTGAATGAAATGTAAAGAAATATTGGTTTTGAATATTTAAATAAGCTACAGGTTTTGTGAATACATTTTTACTGAACATCTCCACTGACCTAACTGACCTGAAATTACACTCAGCAAATGCATGCAGTAGCTTTTGTCAAAAACAAATTCTTATTGTCTTATATCTGAGTGTTTCCCCAGCGTTGGGTCATATTTCTCATAAAAAATAAAAAAATAAAAAAATCTCTGTCAGTGGAATTTTGAGGGTTTTAAGGCACCATCACTGCAAGTCTTTAACGCTGTATAAAGATGCATATTGTTCTTTCTTTTAATAAAAAAATCCATAAAAAGTACTTAATGCCGGAATCTCTCAACCCTTTTGATTGATGTTTTTTAGGTTAAATTTTGTCCTCATTGTTTCTCTTTATTAGCACCTGATAACTATCAACTTAAAAAATAATTTTGGCAAAAGAATTATACCTAACTGTTCTAATATGAGTATTGTACAAGGGTATAGAGACAATATAGTTGGAAGGAAATGTATGTTCTCATATGAGGGCATTCAAGTTTCAAGATGCTAACATTCTTTCTTAATTGTAGATTACATTTTTTCTTTATTACACTATATTATCTCATTCTCTCTCTCCCTCATCGTCTATACAGCTTTATCCTGTATGCAGGGTCACGGGGGACTGGAGCCCATCTCAGAAGATCCAGTGCACAAGGCGGGGCACACTCCGGAGAGGGTGCCAATCCATCACATGGCACACACACACAAACACACTACGGGCAATTTGGGAACAACAATTAGCCTAACCTACATGTCTTTGGACTGTGGGAGGAAACACGTCAAGCACGGGAAGAACATGCAAACTCCATGCATACAGAGACGGGAATCAAGTCTGGGTGGGAATTGAACCCAGACCCTGGAGGTGTAAGGCTACAGTGCTCACCACTACACCACCGTGCCGAATTATATTATATTATATTATATTATATTATATTATATTATATTATATTATATTATATTATATTATATCATATTATTCTTCATTGATGACCACCACTTCTGAGCAACTGGTTACACGCAATAACTTGTCAGCCTATGAAACCAATGGCAATGGTCGGCCAATGCTGACTCATGTGTCATTGACAACATCTAAATTTTTAATTCCTGGTGCTGATGGACACACAGATTTTTCTATAAAAGTGAAGAAATAAATTTTATGAGAAATTTACACATGCAATATCTCTTTTGTCCTTTATTAATAATTACTCAGGCCTTTTATTTGTTTTGTGTTTTTCTAAATCTATTAATAACTTTACGCAATTCTTAAAATGAATTTGTATAGCATCAGTTCTGTTAACAAGCATACTGTACTTTCACATCAATTGCAGAATATGCACTACAGAAAGACATATCGGTCTATATATCTTAGATGAGTGATAATTATGGTGACACTGCTGTTGATAAATAAATAAAACTAATCTTAACATTTAGCAGAAATGACAGAAAATGTATGTATTGCTACAAGATGTAAATTTCTGGAGGGTAACAAAGCCACATGTAGGATCAGTTACTGTAGGGTGCTTCAGTGAATACAGAGCACACCACGGTGCTGTTTCAGCAGTTTCTGCATGCAAGGTTGCAACTGATTAGATTGATGTCAACCCTAAATTAATTTAGAGCCTATACAGGCTCTGGCTCCTCTTTCTGTTCTAGCTGAAGCAATATGGCACATGGGGGATGAGAACATACACTGCAGTGGAAAGTGGTGAACACAGATTAATCATCAACACATATACACACACACACACACACACACACACACACACACACACTCATATGTGCGCACATACACCATCCTCGTCCAGCTGTCGAAGCCAGCGCTGTCGCCATAGCGACAGCAGAGTGCTGCTCAACATCCTGGCCAACAGCTGCTCTCTGTGGAGACGGTATTGATTGAGTCTGTTCTCGCCCCACTCTACCCAAATGTCTGCGTTCGTGCGTTAATGCACCTAAGGCAAACTGGTACAACACCTTATCCATGTATGTTCATGTGCCTATATTTACTACCGTATTTAGTCGGAATTAACCAGCTAATGCTAAAACGCTAAAAAAAAAAAAGCTAAAAAAAAAAAAAAAAGTCCCAGCCCTGGTCTCATTGTTCCTGTGTAGGCCCGGTGATAGGTCCTTCACAAGACCCTTCATTTCCTTTCAGCACACTGTGTATCATCAAAGCCAGGATTACCGTGGGCTGAGCCGGAGATCCAAACCTGAGCACCTGACAGATCTAAGCTTATTAGCGCTCATGAAAAGAAACCTGCACAGGAAGCGTTTAGAGTTTAGAGCTAGCTGGAGATGAAACGTACAGTAGATCATTCTCTAGCACTTCACCTCACTTTTAGATGATGCAAAACAAAAGGCGAATGGGCGATTAATAAGAGTTTAATAATGTTAACTGTATATATGTGTGTGTGTAATCAAGTGATATGAAATGCACATTTCTTTTGTATCTTCTAGCCTTGTTGTTTCCAAAGTCTCACCAGAGACAGGCAGATTTCCAGCTGCCTATCACCTGCCACTCGTTCCCTCACCTTCCCCATGCAGTTTCATCTTGAACACTTATCATCACCTTCTCTTCAGAAAACCTTTCACAGCTCTTAGATGTGCCATCACAGTCCAGTCTGTGTTTCTTTCCTCCAAATTGAGAGTAAAGCATTTCTACACATACACACACACCTGTGGTGTAGTCACCCTTCAATTACCAAACCTCTCAATTTTTTTTTTATTTTATATTTTGATTTAGAATTTTTATTATTTATTTATTTATTTATTTACAAATTTGGAGATTTCGACTTGGGCAACAGCATGTTCCCTATTTCTTTTAGACGGTGTATATTTGATCATAATCTGATTTTGACCTAGCTTATACTTGAGATCTAATTCAAAATAGAGCCAGTTGTTGCTGTTTGAATAACACCAATATACAGTACAGCATATGATTTATTCTAACAAGAATGACTAGTTTACAACTAGTAATAGAGCTAGCAGTGTTGCAATGTTCCTTCCTTTTTTTTAATGAGTCCAACAAAAACTGGCTCTTTTTTTCTCCATGTCCACGCATGTATAACCATTCCCCAATCTAAACCTCATCCGACCCTTTCTGCATTGCTTTTCCACCCATGTATTGATTTAACCTGTATATTAGATCCTATAACCTGTATATTAGATCCTATACCGACAAATTTTCTTAAACAGATTTCTTACCAGCAATAACAGAACCCCTGTTGAAAGTAATTAACTGTTCACTCAGTAGTGGGTACGTCCCCAAATCCTTTAAATTAGCCGTTATTAAACCATTAATCAAGAAACCTGACCTTGACCCCTGTCTGCTTTCTAATTACAGGCTAATATCAAACCTTCCCTTTATCTCCAAGATTTTGGAAAAGGTAGTATCACAGCAGCTATGTTCACATCTACACAGAAATAGCGTAAATGAACTGTATCAGTCAGGATTTAGGCCTCATCACAGCACAGAGACAGCACTTGTTAAAGTAGTAAACGACCTCCTATGGGCCTCTGATCAGGGTTGCGTCACTATACTTGTGTTACTCGACCTCAGTGCAGCTTTTGACACCATTGATCATAGTATTCTCCTTCACAGATTAGAAAAGGTAGTAGGAATTAAGGGAACTGCCTTCTTGTGGCTCAGATCCTATTTGACTGATCGTTATCAGTTTGTAGATTTAGATGGTGACCATTCCTCATGTTCTCAAGTGGAGTTTGGTGTTCCACAGGGCTCAGTTTTAGGCCCACTGCTTTTTTTCCCTTTACATGCTTCCTCTGGGCAACATAATTCGTAAACATGGTATTAGTTTTCATTGTTATGCTGATGACACACAATTATATGTCTCAGCAAAACCAGATGAGAAAAACCAGTTTGCTAAAATTGAGCAGTGTGTGCAGGACATAAGAGATTGGATGTTAATTAATTTTCTTCTGCTTAATCCTGATAAGACAGAAGGTCTGGTCATAGGACCACAAGTAGCTAGAAGTAAGCTTTCTGATCACACTGTAATTTTAGATGGCTTTTCTGTTCCATCAAGTGCAACAGTAAAAGACCTCGGTGTGATTATAGATTCCAGCCTTTCATTTGAAGCACATGTAGATAATATTACAAAGATAGCTTTCTTTCACCTTAGAAATATTGCCAAGATAAGAAACATATTGTCACTAAATGATGCAGAAAAACTAGTTCATGCCTTTATCACCTCTAGGTTGGACAATTGTAACGCCTTACTGTCTGGCTGTTCAACTAGGTGTATAAACAAGCTTCAGTTGGTGCAGAATGCAGCAGCGAGAGTCCTCACTAAAACCAGAAAATACGAGCACATCACCCCTATCTTATCTACACTGCATTGGCTCCCTGTGAAATTTCGCATCAATTTTAAAATACTACTTTTGACATTTAAAGCACTAAATGGTCTCGCGCCGCAGTATCTGAGTGAACTGCTAGTGTCTTACGATCCGCCACGCCTACTTCGATCAAAGGATGCAGGCTGCCTGTCAGTACCACGTATTATTAAAACTACAGCAGGGGGCAGAGCTTTTTCTGAATAAAGCCCCAAAGTTAAGGAATAGTCTTCCTGTTAATGTTCGGGACTCAGACACGGTCTCAGTGTTTAAGTCTAGGCTAAAAACTGATTTATTTAGCCAAGCATTTTTGTAAATAGATTAACCTTAGGTAAAGGAGCAGATCTGGGGGACTCATGGACGTAGAGTATTCTGATGAACTGGTATGTTTAGATGCTGTCTTCCCCACTCTCATTGTTCACTCAGGTTTGTTGACGGTGAGGTGATTGGTTGCTTTACATCTCAGGGAGCCCTCATGTTTGTGTTTCCTTCTGGCTCTCCCTTTTAGTTATGCTGTTATAGTTAGTCCTGCCGGAGTCTCTGCTTGCACTTTGCACTAATATACATTCACCTTATACATGTTGACTGTAACCATACCTAACTGCCATCTCTCCTTATTTTCTGTTCTCTCCTTTTCTGCTCTCTCTCTCTCTCCCTCTCTCCTTTCCCTCTCTCTGTCTCTCTGTCGATCTATACTGTACATGTTCGCTCCTGAGTTGACAGTGATCCAGACCCCTCTGCCCTCTGGAGCCGTCTAACCCGTCCTGGAGTCCTGCTTCTGGTTGGAGATCTCGTCGCATGGATGCCCCGTGTGGTCTGCCTGGATTCGTATGGTAGCTGGGGATGGTTTCCATTAAGACAGTCCTATCATCGATTGATGCAGTTGTTCGATAGCTCAGGACTGGAATCTCCTACAGTCTACCTGAGCCTCCAGGAACAAACAGGACTACTTTTAATTTTAATTTTAACACATCTCCTGTTACACTGAACTTCCAGTACATATTATTATGCTGATCAATCCCTGCTATCCGTTATCACCCAGATGAGGATGGGTTCCCTGTTGAGTCTGGTTCCTCTCAAGGTTTCTTCCTATTACCATCTCAGGGAGTTTTTCCTTGCCACCGTCGCCCTCGGCTTGCTCATCAGGGACAATCTTATCATTTTGATTCATACACATTGCATACAAACTTACTTCTTTTTATTGTGTAAAGCTGCTTTGCGACAATGTCAATTGTTAAAAACGCTATATAAATAAAACTGACTTGACTTGACTCCATCTGCGCCAGTCCTGTGTTTTCTACATTTTAGTCTGGTTGTTTTCTCCTTCTTCTTATGTATATTATTGTAATAAGTAGTTATAATAATAATAATCATTATCATCATCATCATCATCTTGAGTAGTAGTAGTAGAGGAAATTTCACTAAAACTGTTAGTTTTACTAAAACCAGAAGAAATCCCTATAGACGCAAAGAAACTCTTTGAATAGATATAAACCTACACTCGGTATCAAACCGGGAACCTGGACCACTGTATCATCCATGATCTCATGTAATCAAACTGTATAACTGTATCAGCTCTAGATTACACATTGCCAGACCAATAGAATGAGGCAGGTCTTGTCTTCTTCAGTAGAAATAGTAGTAACTGTAGAGGTAGTATTAATAGGAAGTGTAAACTTCTGGAGTGTCATCAAGAAGAATATGAAAGGTCACAAACCATCAAGCAAAGCTGAACTGTTTGCCTTTTTGCTAAAAGAGTGGTACAGTATAAAGTTACCCAACAGCAATGTGAACAAAACTGTACAACTCACCAATTTTTGCAATGGTCTCTTGTATTTTTTTTTTTTTACAGAGCTATACATATATATATATATATATATATATATATGAATATATATATATATATATATATATATAATTCAGCAAACCATGTTTCATGGATTTTATGCATAGTTTGTTAAAACTATATATTTTTATCGTAAAATGAAAACCAGATTATATTTAATACAGCTTCAACTTTCTTAAACAAACAGACACACAAATGTATGTGTTGTATGAAATGTACTCCAGGTTGAGTTTGGAGTTATGGATTTGTCTGGAGTTTGTATCTATTCTTATCACTGAATTTGTGTACATTTGAAGAAAGTCCAACCACATCACCAAGAGTGCCAAGTGTATCGACTGTTTCCAGTTCTGTCATGTTCATTGATTACTGACTACAGAGCGTTTGCTGGCTGTGTTTTGTTTTTTTTTAAACTGGAGGAAATTCATATACTTTACCATAGACACAAGGAAAACATATGAAACTTCAATATGAATACAATACAAATAATATACAATATTCTAACATTTTAAATACAAATTACAATAATTTATTTTAGTTTTTTAAATTTATTTACACCTTTCATTATTTTTGTATAAATGAATCTGTTTGAAAGAATATGGATGATAATTCCACTCCTAAACTTAAACTTCGTAACTTTTCATATCTAATTCCATCAAAACTAATTTGTATGAATTGTTTGGAATTTTCCACATTTAAACTATGGTACATTTACTATAAATACACTGAACTGTATAAGTGACTGACCATAGATTTTACTTCTTCTAATTTAAGATTTTGCACAATGCAAGATGCTGGGACTATGTGCAGTCGTGTGTGCTTTTTTCCACATCTGTCTTTTATAATATGGACAAGGCTAAACCAGTGCTGTTTCAACCAGAGCTACGTCCTTCTGTTTCTGTTCTCTTCCACAGACTACCACACATACAGAGCAATATAAATTTCAATTTATATCCAGAATGTTTATTTCTTTAAAGCTGCTTTGCAACAACTGCTATACAAATATAACTGAATTGAATGTATGCTGTCTATAAACCTTTATACCTTGATACATTTAAGGCCCCTTATTTCTTCATATTTTGCTTCCAAAGAGTCAGACCTTTTTGTATTTTTAATGTAGTCTTGAACAGTGCAAACAGAAGTTTTTTGGGGGGGGGGGGGGGGGGGGGTATCATTACTAGTATCATTACTACTAGCATAAAATAAAGGCATGACTCACATCGCATCCACTCAGCAGGTCCGCTTGCCATAAGAAAGTGCTGGAAGACTCGTTGAGGATGGTCCAATCAAATGAGCCCAAATATTTAAAAACAATATGATTCGCTAAGAACAAAAGTGGGAGGGTTCAGGGCACACACGGCTGCGGCCGAAGGATGATTTGAAAAGATCCAATCAGAGCTCAGCCTCAGGTCACATGCTTTTCAAAGATTTACGTGTCTACATAGACACTCGTTTGTCCGGCGCCCCGCGTACACGAACACAAGTGAACGTAATACAGTTTAGTTTTTTTTTTATTGCAAATAAATTATATTAAGAAATACAGCGGAATATTTTGACTAAATGACTTTATTTCATTATTAAAATGAGTAATTATTATGTTAAATAATTACATGTTAAAGTAGCATTCTTCTCTGCCTAACTTTAAGGGGGGCGGCGCCCCTGCGCCCGTATTGACCGGCTGCCACTGGTCTTGAGAAATAGTTCTGCAGACTTCCTGAAGGACTTTTTTGCCTCTAATTTTTGCCAAATTTTTGTCTCTCTTTTTCGGGTCCTGTTTTTGCCCAGTTTCAGAGGTTGTCAAGGTTTTTTGTTTGCGAAGCTTCACAGTGACCTATAATTCATTTCTGCATAAAAAACATCCAAGTTAAGGCATGAACCAGTGAGAAACTGGTGCTGTTGATGACAGATGTTCAGGCAGGTGATTAGTATACTGCTGATGCTGAATGATGTGCGCTTGGAACAGACGAGAGGGGAAATGAGGTTGCTCCTAAAGTTCTTACATAATTATTATTATTTTTTAAAAGTCTTTAGGAACTTTGCAGCCAGTTGCATTAAAACATTTGTTCACATTTCTTTCATTTAATCTACATCATTTAATTACATTTAATATGAAGAAATAGTGGTGGCACAAGACTTGCAGTTTACAGTACTGCATTTTCCTGAAATATAATATTTTCCAAAACATACGGCATAAGTCATAACAAATTGCATTTTGACCCCCCCTTTTTTGCATTGTTATCATTTATTTACAGTCATGGCCAAAAGTTTTGAGAATGACACAAATATTAGTTTTCACAAAGTTTGCTGCTAAACTGCTTTTAGATCTTTGTTTCAGTTGTTTCTGTGATGTACTGAAATATAATTACAAGCACTTCATATGTTTCAAAGGCTTTTATCGACAATTACATGACATTTATCCAAAGAGTCAGTATTTGCAGTGTTGGCCCTTCTTTTTCAGGACCTCTGCAATTCGACTGGGCTGCTCTCAATCAACTTCTGGGCCAAATCCTGACTGATAGCAACCCATTCTTTCATAATCACTTCTTGGAGTTTGTCAGAATTAGTGGGTTTTTGCTTGTCCACCTGCCTCTTGAGGATTGACCACAAGTTCTCAATGGGTTTAAGATCTGGGGAGTTTCCAGGCCATGGACCCAAAATTTTAACGTTTTGGTCACCGAGCCACTTAGTTCTCACTTTTACCTTATGGCACGGTGCTCCATCGTGCTGGAAAATGCATTGTTCTTCACCAAACTGTTGTTGGATTGTTGGAAGAAGTTGCTGTTGGAGGGTGTTTTGGTACCATTCTTTATTCATGGCTGTGTTTTTGGGCAAAATTGTGAGTGAGCCCACTCCCTTGGATGAGAAACAACCCCACACATGAATGGTCTCAGGATGCTTTACTGTTGACATGACACAGGACTGATGGTAGCGCTCACCTTTTCTTCTCCGGACAAGCCTTTTTCCAGATGCCCCAAACAATCGGAAAGAGGCTTCATCCGAGAGTATGACTTTGCCCCAGTCCTCAGCAGTCCATTCACCATACTTTTTGCAGAAGATCAATCTGTCCCTGATGTTTTTTTTTTTTTTTGGAGAGAAGTGGCTTTTTTGCTGCCCTTCTTGACACCAGGCCATCTTCCAAAAGTCTTCACCTCACTGTGCGTGCAGATGTGCTCACACCTGCCAGCTGCAATTCCTGAGCAAGCTCTGCACTGGTGGCACTCCGATCCCGCAGCTGAATCCTCTTTAGGAGACGATCCTGGCGCTTGCTGGACTTTCTTGGATGCCCTGAAGCCTTCTTAACAAGAATTGAACCTCTTTCCTTGAAGTTCTTGATGATCATATAAATTGTTGATTTACTGTAGGTGAAATCTTAGTAGCCACAATATTCTTGCCTATGAAGCCATTTTTATGCAACGCAATGATGGCTGCACGCGTTCTTTTGCAGGTCACCATGGTTAACAATGAAAGAACAATGATTTCAGGCATCACCCTCCTTTTAACATGTCAAGTCTGCCATTCTAACCCAATCAGCCTGACATAATGATCTCCAGCCTTGTGCTCATCAACATTCTCACCTGAGTTAACAAGACGATTACTGAAATGATCTCAGCAGGTCCTTTAATGACAGCAATGAAATGCAGTGGAAAGTTTTTTTCGGGATTAAATTAATTCTCATGGCAAAGAAGGACTATGCAATTCATCTGATCACTCTTCATAACATTCTGGAGTATATGCAAATTGCTATTACAAAAACTTAAGCAGCAACTTTTCCAATTTCCAATATTTTATGTTGAGAAACATCCAACCTTACTTGACTTTATTTATCCATAATCCAGCAGTCAGGGTGTAGCATGTTCAGTAACTGCCACACCTTCCTGGATCTAGATGACAGCCCTGAGGCACAGGAATATATAAGGTGTAGCATAATAGCTATTGCATAGAAAGTGTAATACATACTCTCTCTTGGTAAAGAGACTACATGTCGTCCTTTGTTTGCGTATTATGTATATAGTAGTTAAAGTATGAAAGATTTATATAGCCAGTAAGTAAAAGGTCACATACAATGCTTGCATCTCTCTTTCTTTCTCTCTCTCTCTCTCTCTCTCTCTCTCTCACACACACACACACACACACACACACACACACACACACACACACACACAATAAACCCTATATTAATGTTACAGAAAAAGTGGCAGCACCAGAGTACAGTTACAATAAAACGTGTATTATTGAGTAATAAAAGGAAATGTCATAGCTGAACATACATTATCTGCAATCTCCATCGAGCATTTTGTGTCAACCGGCCTTGTAACCATAACGACCGTACCTAATGTGCTGTTATGAGAAGTCACAGAGGTTTATATTTACGCTATGCATTATGTAAAAAGAAACAGGCCTGCATTGGAACGGACTCGCTGTAAATCCTGTTGTTGTCTGCAGCTGAAAGAAAAGCACATGGCTTCTCTGAACATTCTCATGACAAAAACTGCATCCCACCCATGTTCGGAGGTCAGTCACAACCCAGAGCTGCAGATATAGCTTTAACTGTGGATCTGGAAGTATTTCAGTTTGTTGTGAGTTCATTAGAGACCATAAAACCGAGCCGCTCTTCATGTTGCCGGTACTAAAGTAGGACAGGCCGAGCACGTTTTATTTGTTCGGAAATAGGTTTTTCAGGGCTTTTGCTATTGGATATAACACCAAGGAAAACAGAACGGAATGCAGGGCCAAATCAAAGATATTAAAAATCCGCTCAAGCCAGCATTTTATTATTTCTGCTCTTTGTCAAGCAAAGAAAATGGCCAGAGCATGCTGATGTTATCTCTATTTTCATTTTGCTTTTTCTAAATTTCAATAACCGTCAGATCACACAAAGGATAAGGAATACAAAAAAAGCCTGAAATATCATCAAATACAACTTTTGAGGATTAAATACCGTCTTACGCAAAAGTTTAGGCACCCCTTGATAAATAACAGATTTTGTTGATTTTTTAATCGGAAAAAATTTAACACAGTCTCTCTTGGAAATGGAAAAAATGCACAATATTTTCAGCAAACACTGATGCATAGTTACTTCTTATGCCATAAATTGAACATTATTATAATTGAACAACATAAAAATAAAAACATTATTATGGCACTGTGCAAAAGTTTGGGCACTCCAAAAGTTCCAGAGTCGCTGATTGTTTTTACAAGGTTTCAGACCTTAATCAGCTTGTTAGATCTGATGCATGGCAACAGCTGTCATTAGTAAATGCCAATTTCAAAGCTTTACAAATACTTTGACTCTTCAAACCTTGTGCACACACTTGCAGACAATCAACAACCATGTATTCCTCTAAGCAGCTGTGTAAGACTCTGAAAATGAAAGTTATTGATGCCCACAATGCAGGAGAAGGCTACAAGAAGATAGCAAAATGTTGTCAGCTTGCAGTTTCCACAGTGAGAAATGTAATTAAGAGATGGCAGTTCAGGGGAACTGTGGAGGTCAAGTTGAGATCTGAAAGACCAAGAAAACTCTCGGAGAGAACTGTTCATATGCTGGTCAGAAAGACAGTTCAAAACCCCATTTGACTGGAAAAAAATCTGCAGGAAGATTTAGCAGACACAGGAGTGGTGGTGCACCGTTCCACAAGACCTTCATGGAGGGAAGAATGGAAGCGTCAGCAGAAGAAAACCTTACCTGCGCCCCCATAATAAAATCCATCGTCAGTAATATGCAACAGAACATCTACAGAAGCCTGGTGCATTTTGGAAAAGTTGCTGCGGACTGATGAAATTAAAATAGAACTTCATAGCATTTCATGAAAAGAACACTTTGCCAACTATTAAGCCTGGGTGTGGATCTATCATACTTTGGGGTTGTGTTGCAGCCAGTGGCACAGGAAACATTGCACGGGTGGAAGGAAGAATGGATTCCACTAAATACCAGCAAATTCTGGAAGCAAACATCACACCATCTGTAAAAAAGCTGAAGCTGAAAAGAGGATAACTTCTACAGGACAATGATCCTAAACATACCTCGAAATCCACTATGAAATACCTCAAGAGACGCAAGTTGAAGGTTTTGGAACATCCATCACAGTCCCCTAAATATCATTGAAAATTTGTGAGTAGATTTTAAAAGAGCTGTGCATGCAAGATGACCAAAGAATATTACAGAACTAAAAGCCTTTTGCAAGGAAGAATGGGATAAAATCCCAAGTACGAGAATTGAAAGACTTTTAGATGGCTATAAAAAGAGTTTGCAAGCTGTGATATCCGCCAGGTGTTACTAAGTACTGATTATGTAGGGTGCCCAAACTTTTTCACACTTTGTTCAAGTTATGACATAAAAAGTAAAAATGCACCAATGTTTGCTGAAAAATTATTTATCAAGGGGTACCTAAACTTTTGCATAAGACTGTATATATATATATACAGGGTGGGCCATTTATATGGATACACCTTTTATACACCTATTAATGTCCTGTTTGTGGCACATTAGTATATGTGAGGGGGCAAACTTTTCAAGATGGGTGGTGACCATGGTGGCCATTTTGAAGTCGGCCATCTTGGATCCAACTTTTGTTTTTTCAATAGGAAGAGGGTCATGTGACACATCAAACTTATTGGGAATTTTGCAAGAAAAACAATGGTTGGTTTTAACGTAACCTTATTCTTTCATGAGTTATTTACAAGTTTCTCTTTGTTCACAGCCATTGACATGTCGAAGAGGTTAACACGTGATGAGTGGATCGAAATTGTGTTGATATCTGGTGAACACAGTAACCGGGTCATTGCAGCAGGTTTCAATGCAAGACATCCTAGGAGACCACGCATCTCCCATCCAAATTTGGCAATTTTCAGTCAGTATAAATCCTGCTGCTGAGAATCACTGTGAGTGTCTGAAGTATATCTGGGTCTAACGTCTTGTTTGACAAAATGCTAGTAATAAAAGATCTGTTTATAAGGATATCTATTGATACAATTTCAGTGGAATGTTTCTACATTCTTCTAACTCCAGGGACAAAATGCTGCCTAATATATCACACCCACTATCAGGCATCATTGTAATGATGTATTGTAACTGTAGCTACAGCAACAGTGGCCAAATTTTGATGCCTAAATGACTGCATCAGAGCAACTCCAAAACTTCAGCTCTTGTGGGATGTGGTGGTGTTCAGAACATACCAAAAGTGATCAAAGATAGGAAAACCAGTGAACTGGTGACAGGGTCACAGGCTGCCATGGCTCATTGATGCGCGTGGGGAGGGAAGGCTGACCCGTGTAATTCTGTCTAATAGAAGAGCTACTGTAACTCAAGTTGCTATAAGGGTAAATGCTGGGTCCCATAGAAAGGTGTCAGAATACATACTGTAGTACATTGCTATTTTGGTGGCAAAATGGGGAACTACTAAGGTCATAATGGGTAGTGGTGGCTCAGAGGGCTAAGGCACTGAGTTACTGATCGGAAGATCGGCGGTTCGATTCCCAGCTCAGCCAGGTTGCCATTGTTGGGCCCTTCAGCAAGGCCCTTAACCCTATCTGCTCCAGGGGTGCTGTACCATGGCTGACCCTGAGCTCTGACCCCAGTTACACTGGGATATGTGAAGAAGGAATTTCACTGTGCTGTAATGTATATGTGACAAAAAGGCTTTACTTTAATGTAATGTCTGATTGGTGTACACACACAAACTCACACACACACATATTTTCCTGTGGAACTACGCATAGGAGGAAGTGGACAGGACAAAACCTTATACAATGGAGGACACAGATTCAGGAGGTTCTCAGCAATATCCCAGACGAATCCCTTCAAAAGACTATGTGTTCCATATGGGTTGTTTTTAGGAAACTGTTTGACATCAATGGTGCCTACATTGAAAGATTTTTTCAGTTACTAATTACTAGCAATGTGGAATGTAGAATGTCTAAGAATGTAAAACATTTAGAAAACTGACCTAAAATACTGTAACTAGAAATAAATAAGTAAACGTATTCGTTTGGCAAAGATGATGAAAGAAAAAATGTACCACCATCTTTGTCATTTGCAAACACATGCACACCATTGCTTTTATTCATCAAAGTTTTAGCGACACACCTGCAGGTTTAAGTGCATGGAATGAAATATGAATGCCTCAGCATCTGATTTATGAAGCTGTCACCCGATGAATGATGAATCTGCTTTATTTGCAAGTCATAATTAAACAATGTACCCCAATTTACAATCATATACATCTACTATACATTAAACACATCCTAGTTTATGCAGATTGCTGGAACAGAGATGCTTCTGTCTGAGGCTGCTGCAAATAAAAAAACAATTACAAAAGTGTACCTTTTAGACTGAACTAATTTCCAACCTTAGCTTAAGAACTTTAACTCTATTCATGACTTTAGTTTTATAACTGAATAGGTCAGATTGAATGAGTATTTACTTAAATATATAAGGGAGTCATGTTCGTATGCTGAACTAATGAAATCCTTATAATATTTAAACAAATCATTGACTGAAATGAATTAAATACTGAAATATCAGAATATTAAAATAAATTAATCAATTAACAACTTCAAAAATGTGCAATAACTTGGGTGGGTGGGTCATTAATTCATGAGATTCATTGCCTTCACTCACTATTCTTCATTCTCATTGTATTATTAGATAGTAAAATCCAGCAGTAAGGCATCACCGTGTTGCTGTGTTTGAGTTTCTCTCTGTATCTGTGTGGATTTTTTTCTGGATTATTTGGGTTGTCCTAGCTCCTGACAATACGCCAGTAGGTGGACTGACATTGCTAAACTACTTTAATGTATAAATGAGCGTGTGCTGTCCTAATTTATTGTCTTCATCTGGATACTCTCTTGGTCTTGTACAGATGCATGCTGGGAGTAAAAAAAGATAAAAAAAATTACCATTGTAATCCAACAATCATTTCCTTAGTAACTGATTCCAAATAACAGATTATCAGTTTTTCATCGTGCATGAGCTCAAAAAAGAGATCTTTAAAAAAAAACGTTGGTACAGTGGTGAGATCTCATACTTTCTGATACAGGCTTTCACTTGGGTTTTGCCAAGGTAATGAGTCCTGAGCAAGATGCCATGCTGTTGTGTTGTGACATGCTGCAATTGCCATAACATACTGTACTGCCCATTTTTTTAGTATAGACTGACGCTTGCTGTCTAGCAGTCCCTTCATTAAGGCTAGTACTCTAGAAACTAGACAATGCACCAGACCCAAATGATGCTATGGCCTATAGGTCTGACTGTGGTCTTTCTTAATGCATTCTTTTTCAGATAGCTGCAGTGTGCATGTCAATTAAGCAAGAAAAAAAACAAAAGGCAAAACCATGACTGTATTTCTGCTGTATTCATACCAAATTCTATACAGTCATTTTAACACAAAATCGATTAATCATTCAATCATAAAAAATAATAAAAAAAAAGAAAAAACATCTAACTTAAGGCATAAACCAGTGAGAAACAGCTGCAGATAATAAGACATGATCAGGCCGGTGATTAGTATAATGTTGATGCTGAATGCTGAATGGTTGGAACAGACAAGAGGGGAAATGAGGTTGCTGCTGAGGTTGTTACATAAACAACCATTTTTTAAAAATCTTTAAGCACTTTGCAGCCTGTTACAGTAAACATTTGTTCTCTTTTCTTTAAATGAATCGACATAATAATAATTGAATTGAATTTGAAGATTCGTGGTGGTTTTCGGCTTCTGTGGCCTTGCACCTCCAGGGTCTATTCCCACCTCAGATCTGAGTACATGGAGTAGATGGGGTACATGGATCAGGGGTAGCCCAGTGGTTAAGGCATTGGACTACGGTTCGGAAGGTCCCAGGTACCACCAAGTTGTCCCTGCTGAGCAAGGCCCTTAACCCCAACTGCTCAGATGTATAATGAGCTAAAAATGTAAGTCGCTCTGGATAAGGACATCTGTCAAATGATACAGATGTAGATGATCTACATGGAGTGTAGATCTGTGTACATGGAGTGTGCATGTTCTCCCCATGCTTCATGGGTTTCCTCTGGGTACTTTGGTTTCCTCTCAAAGTCATGCCGCTAAATTGCACTGTAATAGATAGTCCACTGGGATTGGCTTCTGGGACAAGCTGCAACCTTGTACAGGAAAAGTGGTATTGAAGAATGAATGAATGAAGATATGAGGGGAGGGTCAAGACTGTACTGTATCTTCTCAAGATTTTCTCGTTGCATCCAATTCATACCTTTCATTAAGGCACCCCCCCATAAGGCTACTACTACTAGTCAGGGAGGGCCATCGCATGTTTTTGAAGTGCATGCAACAGATTGTCTGTCTAAGTCATGTTCAGAGGATTTAACATAAATCATGGGTTAAATTCCTCACATCATCACCGTGATGAAAAGCATTGTTCGTGTCGCACAATTTATTCGAACTCACCAGACAAAATGACAACATAGCAAGTGATAATTGATGATAACTGCCTGTTAAGAGTGTGGTGCATCCTTATCGGGCATAGTAATTACTCGCGTCATCTCATTAGACCTGGTGAGCATTTGACCATGTTTTTTGATAGGAAATGAATGACAACATAATAGACGCATTGAAAAGCTGACAGGGGCATGGCCAGAAAGTACTATGAAATGATGCACATTTTTCCATTTTCGTCCTGCATGCTGCCTTCTTTGATGCTTTTGGGATGCAGTTGGAACTCCACAGTCTTTTTCACAGCTCGATGTCCGCCTAACATTGTGCTCATGAGAATTTGAACTGGGCTATGTAAGTAAACTGAAGCTCTGCGGCTCATACGGATGCTCACATCTGATTTCAGATTCCTGACAATAACAATAACTGTTTTGCGGTGGATTGAAACTGAGCGTTCTCTAGGAAATTATCAGAATAGCGATGATTAACTCATAATGGTTTGCCTTGATTTTTTAAGAATATATTATCTCATGTAAATATCCAGCTTTTCTGAGGTACAGTACATTTTTTTTTGACAGGATCATATTTGTATAGCGTGTAGTTCTGTCCTCTTTCCCATCACTTTGCCTTTACATAAACAACTAAGCTTAACTTGTTTAGCTTAGGTATTCATATTTCCCAATAGCAAAGTAACAAGCACTTTTTTTTATAACAACCATTCACAAGCTTTATTTGAATGCCCTATAAGACCACACCCTAACATACCCTCAAGAGTTTCTATTAAACACATTGTATGAATTCGTATGAAATTACAGTGAGTATACTATGTTGCCCAAGCAAATGAGTGACACATAATTAAAAAAATAAATAAATAAAAAAAGCTGTGCAGTGTGTCTTTATGTGTGTATGAAGATAAATCACTTTCTTATTCATAGCACATCACATTTAATCAACAGTTAATGGGACATAACTACTGTATATAAACTCTACACTATTCATGTTCTCAGGTGGAAAACAAACATGTAGGACACGATGATTTATATCGCTGTTTAACAGTTCATAGAACGCCTTTAACATTTAGTCTTCATATTGACTCTGTTGTTGTTAGAGAGTGTCAGGTGATTAGTAAAAATGAAAAGAAAGCAATAGCGCAAAAATTACTTCCAGGCATTTTTTTTTCTCTGTGGACTTTGGTTAAGTGGAAAGTATATTTTTTCTTCTACGGAAGATCAACTATGCAAATAATAGTCAAGATTGCCTGAGCACGCTGCATGCATCAGCAACGCTTATAATGACATGAGTCAGTTCATAATTTTTATTTATGGTTTTCCAAAAATAACAGTAGCTGGCTGAGGGTCATACACAGGGTTAAAAAAGTTTCAAGATTTAATTCAAGGTCAAGGCTTTTTTTTTGTTGTTGTTGCAAAAACAAAGCTGTTTAAAATGTAACAATACCAGTTTAAAATGTAACAATACCAGAGAGAAGGCAAAAACATATTCCATTCATACCATGTAATGCATTAGAAAAAGTATGGACATTGATAGTCACCCTGTCATTGACCTGAATCTTTATCATTTTTTAATGCCAAGGGAGTCATGTCACTTGTTACAACTTTTTACAGCAACTGTTAGATCATACTTATTTTTCATACTTATTTTATTTCACCCCTCCTAACCACCGGGGGCAGCATGTAACACCTGGATTCTTGTGCACTTGGCAAGAGCTTCAGGCAAGGTCACATAAGGACGTTTTCTATAAATACTGCCATTATTTTAAATCATTTAACTTTTTTTTTTTTTTTTTTTGCTCACGCCAGTGCATAATTTGGTTTAATGGAGCTATTAGCTTAGCAGCTGTTCACTCACCATCCTTGTATACAGACCTTCACTTATTAACATTGTACTCCTTCAACATGCTGTACCCTGTAAGTTCCTAAGGAAAACTTGATTCCCACACTGATTTTCAGCTCTTTTTGTCAAAACTGGTTTTCCCTCTATGCCAGTGTTCAGTTTTCCTCTTACGCTTGGGCTGGATTGTTTCCATAATTCACACTTTACTGATTGTGAAACCACTGAATACCATGCCAGTGTCAACACAGCATGTGTAGACGGCAGGTTTGAATACTGATTTGAGTCTGGCCCAAGAAACAACTGATTAGGACAACAAAAAAAAGCACTGAAAAGGATCAGGGTATTTTTCTTGACATTTCTCAACTGGCTAGTTTCTGCCAGTTAACCACAGCACTGTCATATTTTGTTCAATGTTCAGGTTGCCCCGATGTTTTTTTAAGGACACTTCTCAATACAAGACATTGACATTGACATTGTATGCCACATACAAGTGGAAGTAATGTCAACCTGTGCAAGTATTTTACAGCAAAAGCTGCAATTTATTACAGATTACAGAGATAGAGATGAATTTATGATGAATTTATTAGAGTTGTGAATTTATGTAGAGTTTGTCAATAATACTTTAATTAAATAAATACCGGCAAACATTTATTTGTGTCATTATTTAGCCTTAGCGTAGATATACATTTGAATACAGCTGGTACATCTCATAGTTGCATGTCGCAGTTATCGCACGGTGTGATTTTTTTGGGATCAAATTGTGCATCTTTAATGACTGCTAAAAAAAAAAAATAGTTTCAATCCACCCTAAATATGTACTGCATATGCAGTCAGTCAAAGATCTTTCTAATCTTTCTTTTATAAAAGTGCCACCACCACCCACTGGAGCCCAGCATGGGACCTCAACCATGTGCTGGAGTCCTTCAAAGACTGTTCTCTTAAGTCCATGAGTCGGAGAAAAAGTTAAAGGTATAAGTTTTTTGAAAAAGTTAAAGGTATAAGTGTGGTATTTACAGTATAGCAAATTCTGCATCATAGTGGAACCCAGGTCAATTGCGACCCGTCGTATTAAGTCATTTATTAAGTCACACAGGTTAGTTTTGCGCTATGGCCAGTAGACGTAGCAAATCTTCAATTTTTGCCAAAGTTTATTGACGCATACTGTACTGCACATTATCTTCCTGATCCTTCAACAGAATTGAGAAAATGTCATTTTAAAGAATGTTCTAAAGGACTTTAATAGACACTATCCAAGCTGGTTCCTCCAACTGTAAAACATGCATTTTCCCCCCCTATAAATCTTCACTGTTGTGGCAGTATTTTTAGGTATAGCAGGGTAATCATTATGTCAAAATAACCTCATGGGTTCCCCAATCTTCTTTAAAATAAAGAAAAAACTCTGTTCCTACTGTATCTTAAAAATCAGACATGATACAGTAATGAACATGGTATGAAGCTTAATGAACCAAATATCTGAAAATATGACCTAGTGCCTGATTTGATGCGACAGGTTACAAACAGTGGACTTCATGTTATGTAAAATTAATTGCACTTTTATACAACACAATTACACATTTTATTATGCAAATCTGGATTTTTTTTCTTCTGAAAAGTTGCTTTGAAACAATGCCTACTGTTAAAAGCACCATACAAATAAAATTTTATTGTATACCATCCCTGATGGTTATCTGGGATTCTTAGAACAACAGATCTACAAAAATCTGGATAATTACTAAATAATTCCTATTCTTTATTTAAAATATACAGCATATATATAAAATAATCCCATATTTCATACATTTCTTTCAAAATAATTTAAACTACAGCAACCAGTAGTGAAACTGTGTTGTTCTTTTCCTTTAAAAATTCATTGTAATTTTATTTGTCAGTCAGCTGGTAGTAACATGTAAAAGCACTGGGTTGGCAAGCAGTAAAACTGTAACTGCATGTTTCTTAAGCTACGGTAACCTTTTACCACACACACACACACACACACACACACACACACACACACACACACACACACACACACACACACACACACACATTCCGATGCAGTAGCATAGCCAATAAAGCGCTTTTACAGCGCTTTACATGTGTCTGGTACTGTAACATCTGGGCGTGCTGTAGCCTGTGGAAAATTAAGCTAAAGTCAAATACTGTACAACTCCCACTTTTCCACCTCCATGGTCTATCCAAAAGAGTAATCTTCCCTAAACATTTGAAATTCATTCACTTCGTGGGCAGTTCTTACCCCCCCCCCCCCCCAACCCCCGAACCCCCCAAGGGTGATGTCTGTTCTGAGAGATTGCATGTTTGTCTGATGAACTTGGGGTTTTCGAGATTTTCAATTTACATCAGTTCATTTCCACCACAGGAGTTTTCTATTCTTCTTTTTCCCTCTTAATTTCTCACCCTTTATCTCTCTCTCTCTTTCCCCCTCTCTTTGGCTTTGTGAGTTGTGTGTCGGTCCTCCCTTTCCCCGGCCTCTTTGCTTGGTGAGGCTTTAATTCTGTTTTGTTCTCTGTTCCCCTCCATCTTGTTCTTTTAACTTGCGACGTTACCTCTTTTTCACCTCTTTTTGGTTCAACAACTTTCTCAGATCTTTGTAGTGCCAAAAGTGCCCACTGTCTCACCCTTCTCACTTTCTACCTTTCTCTCTCTCTCTCTCTCTCTCACCCACACACACATTTTAATCTTTAATCTTTCTTTGAACCTCCCGCCTTTCACTAATCTGCAACTCCTTTCCTGTTGGCCTGGCTAATACTTCTTTCAAACTCATTCTTTTAACCTCTCTCCATTTGAAAAATGTTCCATATGTTATGGACTGTAAGATAACAGACGATACTATTGAATATTTGATGTTACATTTCTCATATAACAAGTAATTCACATTTATATATGGGACACACACACGCACGCACGCACGCACGCACGCACGCACGCACGCACGCACGCACGCACGCACGCGCACACACACACACACACACACACACACACACACACACACACACACACACACACACACACACACACATACACACACGCCTAGAGCTAGCCTAGTTAGAATTGGTTTAGAAATGTAAACATTACAGTGATTTTCATCCAGAAAAAAAAATTGCAGCATCCCATTTACTTGAACTTGCTTACAAGCCAGTCTTGTCTGAACCAATATGGCAGAGGTGTTGATATATATTCCGGTGGCATCTAGGTATTTATGTCTATGTGCTTGGGGGGGCTGATAATAGTGCCTCCATAGTGATGTCCTGACATTTCCTGGTTACCACAATGAAAAACCATGATCTCGAGGGGGTTCCTGGACATTCATAAGAAAGCTGGAGATGTAGAGAGGGTAAAGAGATTTAAAGGTGAATGTGGTCATGGAAGACAGCTGTTCTGGGTTATAGTGGCGGTAGAGTGTTGAGTGGCTCTTCCTTGGCAGATCATTGAGAGAAGGAAAAAGAAATCCTGACCCATCACCCTATTGACCTTCATTTGGATCTGGGTCATGGAAGTTTCTACTGTATGTAGACCTCCAGTTAGGGCTGGGTCTCACTGACTGTCCCGTTGATCTTTACCTGGAAGTTTGTATTTGTCAGTCTCTATTTGGGGCTGTGTGTGGAAGAGCCAACCTGAAGCTCTTTGTAGGCAGTCACCTTATCGGCCTCAACCTGTTTTGCTATTGTCATATATGCTCTCTCTGCTCACCTGCTCATCCGTTTCTGCAGTCTCATTTTCTTTCAGGAATGAACATGGTCAATGATTCAAGTGTCTTTTAAAAACCTTGTAAAATCACACGGACAAAACTGGCATCACAAGGACTAAGCTGATAATTAGAAACCACAAAGTTAATGCAGAAATGGCAAACACATAACAGCCATAACAGAAGTGAGACAAGCACATACAGTATTGATTAAACGACAAAAATTTCATCTACACACCAATTATAAACAGCATACAAAACAAGTGATTTGATCAAGGGCATATCACAATCAAACAGTAGTCACTCACTAGTCCAGCACCAAGAACTGCAAAATTTAAGATAAATGCGCGCACACACACACACACACACACACACACACACACACACACACACACACACACACACCACACACACACACACACACACACACACACACACACACTCTCTCTCTCTCTCTCTCTCTCTCTCTCTCACACACACACAGACACACACACACACACACACAGTATAAGATATAATATATCATAAATTATAATTTTATATGTGTAGTATCATGTGTTTTACAACTAAAAGCATGTAATCATTAAACATAGTATAGAGTTAAATCATGCTTGCAAAATGTGAAATCAACAAAGTCTCAATGGTGTTACCATAGCAACTCGGACCACCAGCAGAATGCCAAGTGTGTGCGACTGCACCGCTGGCACTGCAGGGTTTCCCACCCATCGCTGAAAGGGCTCTCTCATTCCACTCCTCTCCTCATCATGCATGGACATCTGATAAGCTGGTGCAGTTAAAGGGAAGAGCAGGATGGATTATTTGATTTCTCGCAAAGCTGCAAATAGAAAGACACTTAATCGCCTAGCCAAATGCATTCATCGTTAATCAAAGCAGCACAATCAGGCTCTATTTGTAATGCAGACAAAATGTACCTAAAAGCTATTTATTGAACTTCGCATGCATTAACTATGAATGTGAAACACGCTTTTCAGGGTAGTACCAAAATTGAACGGTTGCTCCTTCCACCCCCATAAACAAAGTAGTGCCTTACATTTAACCATCACAAGCTACTGTACAGTATATATGCATAATCCAGCATGATTTATATCAATCGGGTGATCAGGGTCAAATGTCAAATACTAGTATTTCATGTCAAATAACATGATTGAGTATGGGTACAACTGAATACTTATTCAACTGAGTGATCATTCCATATTGTCAGGTGAAAGTGTGAAATATGGACCAGAACAGAACGATTCCTTATCTGTACGTAGGTACAAACGTAACTACTGAACAGCACAGTTATATGATTCAGCATGAATGAAAGTGAGACTTTTTATGAATTGTTATGATTTTCTTGAGGGACATAGTTGGCATTTCAAACTTTACTTTGCCTGGGTGAAATCCAATACAACCTCTCATGCTCAAAGAATTGCTTAGTCATTTGCTAAATCCGCCAATTCATGAACCATAGTTGGGATGCCAATCCACCGCAGGGCATCTCACACATACCTATTTGGAGACTCATTCACACCTGTAGATGGGCATGTACAGTACTGTACTGTGTAAATGTCTTGCAACATGCATAATTTTGTATATTAAATTACATTTAATTATGTATTGTCATCTCAGTGCCAAGTTTTTCCTTGCCACTGCCGCGCTTGGCTTGCTCCTCAGGACCAAACTTAGGACTAATTTGTTCCAGAAAATTAAAAATCTGTAAAGCTTCTTTGTACAAATGACCATTGTCAAAAGTGTTATAGAAATAAAATTTAAATCGAATTGAATGTTCTAATCACAGGCTCGATCATCTGTCATCATCTGCACCTGTTTCTCGCTGGTTCATGGATTAGATCAGATGCTTTTTATGCTTGAATGATTCATAGGCCACTGTGTGTGTTAACAAATGAAGAACATTCCTCTGAAACTGCCCAGGTACAGGGCCTGGACTGAACATGAGAGCCCAAAACTTGCCAAAAATAAGAGCTGAAAGGACCTGTTTCTCAAGACTACTTCAAAAATACAAAAAGTTCTAGTTCTTGGAAGCTAAACATGAAGAAATGAGGGTTGGCTCAAGGCGTTTGCACAGTCCTGTTTAAAAAGACCATTTGTAAGAATTCTAGTTAAGTTATAAACCTTTATTTGTCACTTATACATTATTGCACAGTGAAATCCTTCCTTCACACATCCCATCATAACTGGGGTCATAGCGCAGGTTCAGTCATGATCCAGACAGGATTAAGGGTCTCCTTTTCCAAGGGTCCTACAATGGAAACCTGCTGGAGCTGGGGCTCGAACTGCTGACCTTCTGATCAGTAACTCAGTGCCTTAGTCCTCTTGGTCTAATGACCAAGGTTTATTTAGTAGTGCTTCACACCAACAACAATAACCATTATTGATTACTGATTCTTAACTAAACTAAAACTTAGATTATGTGAATGCATCTTCATTCAAATTAAAAAGCCTTGTTCTATATGCAATGACCACAAATTTCGTTTCTTCATTGTTTAAACAAATCCCTTCCCATAACTGTATCTTGTTTCAGGCCATATCAAGGCACGGGCAATTTTTTTGACCTTCTCAGGTTGGTCTTCTCCCAGCACTGCTTTCAACCCTGTAACGGGGGCCTCCGTAACACACTCCCTGTTCCTTCAGTTCTTCACTGAAGACGTCGAGTTGGCGGCTCTCCACGTGGCATTAAAGCACTGCGACATTCCTGCTGTCTGCACTTAATCTGTGGTGTCAGCTTGGGTTAGCTGGGCCGCACGGGAGCCGATGGAATATTAAAAAGCCCAGAGGCAGAATTCCTCTAGAGATGAGGTGAGGAGTACGAGAGAAAAGACAAAAGATGCAAGAATGAGAGAAGTGCTATCGGCTTGCTATGATATCAGAGCTAAACTGTTCGAGCTCCACAAAGTAACTGCCATGTTTTAATTCATGGGTCCATTTACAAAAATGCATTTCTCCCTACGTAAAGTTATGGGATAAATGTTGGGTAGACTCTAAGAACCTGATCTAAGTTTCTGCTCAAAATTAGAGAATAATGAGAAAGGCTTAAACAACAACAACAACAACAAAAATATAACCAGTTCACTGCCTCTTACTCTAACCATACTGATTGGCAACGTTTCCTATGAGTTAACCTCTGAATGAATTAGTGATCCTGAAAATGAAGCAAGGGAGGATCAGAAACTTCTCAAGGGATTTCAAACTTAATTATGAATTAGGCAAGCAAAGAAGAACAGATTAAGAAAAGGCCATGTACAGTATAGAGTATGTACAGTACATCATGTGGCTAAGGAACTAATGAGATACATGTAAAGCAAATGCAAAAGCTGGGTGTGAAGAACAAATTTAAAAAAATGCTGGAGAAGCAAAGCATTGTGGGTGAGATTCTGAAGATGTGATGCATGTTAGAAAATTCATGATTCATGTCCAGATGGGGTAAAGGGCATATATTTTATTTTGACTTAAACAGGGTCCAGTACAAGCCAGGTGATTTTACTACTTTGGGGTCTTCAGAAGAAATGATTTAAGAAGAATTCAGTAGTAATGAAGGTTTCTATTCCAATGTCACTCATTTGTTGTTGGGGTTTAGCCTTGAGTCTGTACAAGTTAATTCACAGATCCTGTCATTAAACAAGCCCCCCCCCCCCCCTTGTTAAACCACAAATGTAAAAACGCTGAATGTGAATTTTAAAATAACAGTATTTCCAGTGGCTATTTCTAAATTCTAATACTAAGAACTAATACAAACAAATAACCATAATATTTGCATTTCTCAATTTTTCAATATATTTTTTAATCTTACATTTTTTTTTAATTATATTCATCTACTATGCATTTGAGCCCATTCAAGAATATCAGCCTTTAACTATTGTTAAATCTAATAAAATTTTATGAAATACAGCTCACATTAAATACAGTATTTAAACACGTGTTTCAAATTTCTTATGAATGAAAGTGCAAAAAAAAAGTACATTTACAAACGACTTTATGCAGAGTGTGATGATGAGACTCTTAATACTCTTTATAAAACATTTTCTAAGACATTCTCAAACACTCATGAGACACATTGTAG